>CM060444.1:73602802-73605302 GCA_030545235.1 Helianthus tuberosus
AGAACGAATACATACCTCTTATAAAACCCCAAACCTCTTTTGAAACTAAATTTTGTTTTCAAAATTGATAGTAACATCAACATTTCCTACACATGTAACCATATTAAACATTTAAACCATCCATATGAATTTCATATTCTTAAAGCAAAAGATTTATAACATTCGCTACACATAAAAATATAATAAAACTTTATATTTTGAAAACACAAAGCAACAACTGATTCAGGATTAAATCTAAATAACAATGAATCAAATCAGAGAATAACTGAAGATATCAGACCTTAGCTTAGTAGGATCGCTGTCATATTATTATTTGAAAGAGACCCTGTTTCAAAATAACATCATAAATAAAAAATATTAAACATAAAATTGTCCATTGAAACTCTAATGCTATGAGATTCCAATAACCAATCTGAAAAAACACCTGATTAGAAACTCTAAAACCTTTAGGGTTTCATTGTTGGTTCAAATTGAAAAAAATAGTCAGTGTTTCAAACCAAGAATTGAAATCGACAACGGAAGAGAATCGACAGAGCCGAATGGGATATTAGGGTTCAAGCGTAATTGGGGAAAAACGATATTTTAAAGATGAATTGATATGAAGCGTACCTTAAATCAGATGAATCGACAACATAACCTTGTGAGATTGACACATAGGACATGAATGCTAGAATTGTGACACCTCAGCTTTTTTTACCTTGCTTTATTATAGTAGAAGATATATATATATATATATATATATATATATATGTGTGTGTGTGTGTGTGTGTGTGTGTGTATGTATAGGAGAAGGATCCGTTAGGAACCACCCTTTATTGCGAGAACCGCGAGAACCAATGTGAACACAACCAAAAATACCTAAAAAAACAAAAAAAAAAATTAATATTTTTTATTAAAAAATTGCTACTTTTAGTAGTCAAATTTTTTTTTTAATTTTTAAAAAACTTTTTTTTGCTACTAAAAGTAGCGATTTTAATGTAAAAATAGTAAAAAAAAAAAAAAAAATTGTGTGTTTTTTTTATTTTTTTAGGTTTTTTGGGGGTTTAGTTTTTAGCATTTTACCTTGTGGGGGGGGGGGGGGGTGGAGGTTTTTAGGGGGTGGGGGAGGGGGGTTTAGGTTTTTTTTTGGGGGGGGGGGGTTAGGTTTTTTTTAGCTATTTTAGGTTGTGTTCACATTGGTTCTCGGCTTCTCGCGGTTTGTCGCAATAAAGGTGGTTCTCGCATGAACCATACCCTATATGTATATATATATATGCACACCCTGGAAATTCAGAATATTATTTATAATAATCTCTCTTACATAATTATTACATTTTGAAAATTCTCAAAAATTAAACCAACAATACTAACATGATAACAAATAGTAATCTTCATCTAATTCGAGAAAACAAAAATCCTAAATCAAAAGCCCCAAATCAATAACTCAAGAACCCTAGAACTTCAAGAAATTAAATACGATTTTATAAGCCCTCTATCATAGAAATGGATAGAAGGGTTTTGTAGATCTCGAAAAACTAAGCAAAATGGACACATGAACTACCTTAAGGGTTTTGTAGAAGGGTTCCAAGCCCTAGTTTTGATCCTTGCTTAAATCCGTTAGTTAGAGAACGATTTGGACGAATTGTGGGTAGTGTATAGCTTGCACAGAAGGGAGATGTCGCTTATGATTGATAATAGAGGTGGTGGTGGTCGAAATTTATATTGATTTAATATATTTTTATGGCCCAATCTATCCGGACACCCTCTGCGCCTATTTGGACACTTTTTGTGCCCTAGACGCCTCGTATAGGGCTATACGAGGCGTCTAGGCACTGAATTCAAGGTGGTCTTCAGAGATGTCAAGCACAAAGTTTAAGAAACCCTAGACACAGAGTACAGCCCTATACGAGGCATCTAGGGCTTGGGTTTTTTTTTTTTTTTGGTTGAAAGAAGGGGTGTTTTGGTGGGTTTTGGTATGGTTTTTTTATAGTTTTTGAAGATGTGTTTTTTTAGCGAAATTTTTTTTTTGGTTTTAAAAAAAGTTTTGTTTTTTTGTTTTTTACACTATAAAAAATCAACTATTTTAAAAGTCGGCTCTTTAAATATATTATATCGATTAAATATTATAATGTTTTTAACATTTTACTTTTTTAAATATTATTCTTCCGATTAAAATTTTATCTCGTTCAAATATTGTTTCCGTATTATATTCAGGGGATATATTGTTTCCGTATTATATTCAAAACATATATTGTTTCCGTATTATATCAATTTAAGACAACAATCATTAAATAACCGAATAACTGAAAACAAACATAAATATGACATATATAAGATAAGTTTGTACATCCATAACAAAAATATATAAGATAAGTTTGTACATCCATAACAAAAATAAAAACAACAACAAGTCTATGCATCCAAATCCGAATCCGAATCTGGATCTGGCTGCTGCGGCTGCTGCTGATGTGGTGCTCGAGCTGGTGGAAGCGGTATCGGGGGTAATCCCTCTCTCTCTCGT